>CAXKVX010001639.1:0-25052 GCA_964058865.1 Eleocharis quinqueflora | reverse complement strand
AGAACGAATCAGCAGTGGTCGCACCAAGAGCCGAATCTGTCCCCGCAGTGGCACCTGAATCTGCACCTGCATCTGTCCCCGTCTCTACCCCAGCACCAGCACCTGCCTCTGCCACTGTCCCTGTCACTGTACAAACTCCTGCCTCTGAGTTGCTATCCACTCAAACAAGTATCCCTGTCGATGGTTTTGATGAGTTTGAATCCACGTGGTTCGTTCTCAGGTAATACTGCTCCACCTATACTCACCACGACCTGATATGTAGACACAGTTCACTATTTGTACTGGTTTGGCCCTTGAGTTTGAAGTTAATTAATTTGGTGTGTATAGCATTAAATACTTGATGTAGGTACATCTCAGACTTAAGTTAAATTCCACGCGGTGCCCACCAATAAAATATTCAAACCTGGTATCGGAAGCAATCCTTTTGGTCAAGTCTATTGAAGTAAAAAAAGTATCAAGTTTTCTCTAGTCCGTCTATCACTTTTAAAGAACATCTGATTGGTCCAGAAGTGTTTCCTTTTTGTGCATCTTGTCCTTGCATCCTCAGTAAGTGCTTACACAGTAAATATTTTACCTAATCCAGTCGGCAAATTTTATACATTAAACAAACCTCATCTTTGTAAGAATTGTGCTAGTGAAAATTTTGGGGACAAGAACCAATGGCGCAGTGGGAAAATTATTGCTTGTTGGGAAATTTCTTGATCATTGACACAGCATTCTTATGTTCATTTTGTCAGCTGTCCCTGTTGGTGTACCGTCAGCAGCAGTTTCAGCACCATCTGCCTCAGCAGTAAGCAGTCTGGAGATGGACTTTTTTGGATCTGACCCGATCAGTTCCCAGGCTTTGGTTCCCATGACCATCACCACTGCCACAGATGACCATGCTGCCTCTATCAATTCATGTTTTGAGGCGAACAGCTTTGCATCTATGCCCATGCCCATGCCATAGCCAGCTGCCACATCCTCGCCATTTGACCAGGTAAGGATACGTCAAACAGCAAACATGGGCAATCAAGACAAGTTTGATTTTTTGCATCTTGAATGTTTGTCCAATTTTGTTTCCATGATATAACTGATAATATGGTTGAACAGGTTAGCAACAATCCATTTGGAGATGCTCCTTTCAAGGCTATTCCTCAGGATGATAACTTCAGCATCCTCCAACTATGCCATCTGCTACTGCTAGTGGTGCCAGCTCCCAGGCTCTAAGTGCCGAACCAACATCTGCACCTGCTTCTGCTCCCAGGATGGATGCAGTTCCCAGTTTCAATTTTGGGGATGCATTTGGTGATATGAATTTCAATTCAAATTCAAGTGGAAATGGGGATGTGCTTGGTGCTGCTCCATTTGTGGCTACCACAACCACGGCAGCTACTGGTGTTCCTGCACCTACTCTGGCACCAGCTCCAATCTCTCAGCCTCAGTTCGCACCAACATCCACACCGTTTGGTTCATTGCAACAAAACCAATATACACCTGGGGGAATCATGCAGACAAACCAGTTCGCAGCCCAAGCTCCAAATCCAGCCTTTTCTGTTCCGACTCAACAAGGATTTATGGTGCCTCAGGCACCAACTACTCCACCCTTTGTTAATCCCTCCATTTCCCACCAAGCAGCTCAGCTGCAGCCAGCAACTCCAATTACCAACCAAACTCCATTATCATCTGGCAGCAATTTGGGTATGGTGCTCCAGCCTGCTAATCAATCAACCCTGTTTTCTTTTGAAAGTGCTGCTCTGCAAGCTGGCATTAGACCACAATATCAGGCTGTGCCCCAAGTGCAATCTGCACCACAGCCTCAGTCAGGAAGTTCGAGACAAAATCAGTGTATGGGCTGACACTTTGAGTCGAGGGCTCGTCAATCTCAACATATCTGGGTGTAAGTGCTCTATTTTAGCTTTGTCTAGCAAGCTCCTTTCTTTTTTTTCTTATACATCATCTGTTTATAATTTGGTACTTGTTAGTAACTATTGGGTATTAGTAATGTCATGACATGGATTATGTTCATAAACAAATGTAGCTAAAATCAACCCACATGCTGATATCGGAGTGGGACTTTGATACGATGAAACCGCAAGGAGAAAAGGGAGGAAAAGAGAAGTGCTGCTCCTGCAGTGGTGTCTACTGTGACAATGGGGAAGGCAATGGGTGCTGGCTTGGGCACTGGTCGTGCCGGTGCAGGAGGCATGGCGCCTCCTCGCAATCCCATGGTCGGTTCTAGCATGGGTGGTATGGGAATGGGAATGGGAATGGGAATGGGTATGGGCTCTGGCATGGGAATGGGAATGGGGATGCCTATGGGGGGTGCCGGCAGTGGTGGTGGTTATGGTGGCATGAACCAGCCGATGGGCATGGGCATGGGCATGGCCATGGGCATGGGTGGTGTGGGTGGCATGGGAGGCGGGCCCCAGGGCATGCCTATGCGACCAACGGGAGGCATGCCGCCCGGTGCTCCGGGCATGGGATACAACCCCATGATGGGTCCAGGAGCTGGTTTTGGCACACAACAACCATACGGCAGTGGCGGCTTCAGGTGAAAGATAACCTCTTCTTGTTCATTCAGCCTCTTGGTGTTTTGCCAGATCAACCGTCTTTCCTTCTTCTCTTCTATTCTATTCATCAGTGTTTTCTTTTGATCTTCCAAACTAGAGCATCTCTATGGAACTTGGCTTTTGGATGTATTTAAGTTACAGGCGATTTATACATAATATAGTGTAGTGAGTGATAGAGCTGAGGGGGATGGTTACTGTTTATTGCACCCTATTCATGTATTTTCTCTATTAAAAAGCTAAATATTGTATTGTTTTCTTTCATTGTAAAAGTTCATTTTTTGTACCTTGTAAAAAATAATTGTACATGTGTCTGTGTGTTGTTAGTTGTTACGGGTAGAGATTCTTTTGTGGGGCGTGTTTGTTACCTTTCTATATGTGTAAATGTCTTCTTCCGTTGTACAAGTTCATGTCTGGTGTTTAATTCCGTTAGGTACATAGGTGTGCCGTGCGCGTCAAGCAGCATTTTGCAACCGTACCGTTTCCTCATATTTCCATCATGTCCTTTATTTATTTCCCTTTTGAACTGGGCTGATCGATTTTATCAGCTTTTGTTATTTAATTTTTGCCAAATAATTTGCAAAATAAATCAAGTATTTGATCTTTCTCAAGTATAATTTTGATGTGCAGGTATAAAACATGTATAATTGATCTTAAGATCAGGATTGTATTTTCAAGTTAAGAGAAGAACATTGGTGCAAAAGGCAATTAAAGTGAAGCAAAATTGTGTAAATTTGCATAAATTTTATAACGAGTTTGAAGGTCTCGTGAAAATAGTTAAGTTTCAAAAAGTTCGAGAGGTGCGTTGTGTAGCATATAAAGGCGTTATAATGAGTTGGAACTCGTTATAATGAGTCTTTAGATGCTTAGAAAATCAGTGAAACAAATGTAGAATGATTAAATCAATTCTAAATCCTAAACACAAAAGAGTCTCAAAAAGAGTCTCACTTAAGTCGTTAAACAAATTCTAAAATATATTAAGGGAATCTTGAATTTGGGATTATGGTATGGGCGATATCGGAACTTGATTTAGTGGGGTATACCGATGTGGAAATGTACAAGCAGAACGTGTCAATTCTTGGGCGGTTCGCTAGTCTCTTGGTCAAGTCGAAAGCAAACCTTCGTGGCCCTTTTGACCGCGGAGGCCGAATCTGTTGTGGCCGGTAGTTGTACACAATTATTGTGAATGATACAAACCTTGAATGACTATAATTTACGCTTCCACAAAGTCCCAATAAGATGTGACAACACTAGCGTCATTTCGATGTCCAAAAATCCTGTTTTCCACTCTAGAACCAAGCACATTGAAATACGTCATCATTTTATTCGACATCATATAGAGAAATGTGACATTGAACTTACACATGTCGATACAAACAATCAAATTTGCCGATATCTTTACAAAACCACTTAACACTCAACAACATTGTGAACTTAGTTTTAAATTGGGGATGTTAGAACTAACTAAATCATCTAAGTCCAAATTAGAGTCCAATGAATTTGTCCAATAGCATAGCAAGCAAATTCCCAAATTATTTTGAATTACGAGCCAAATTTCCAAAATTCTCCAGTTGTTACAGTTATAACGCCAATTTTGTGTTATAACGCCATCCCCAGACTTGTGAAGATTCATTTTTCTCAGATCCTTCCAAAATTATCCGTTATAATGTCAGATTGGCATTATAACGTTATCATAAGTCTTTAGAAAATACGTTCCTTGTAAAATCCTCCAGTTTTGACGTTATAATGCCAAGTTTGACATTATAACGCTAGCTAAGTTCTTAAAGACCAATTCCTCTGCCAAGAGTTCTGTCAAAACTTCCAGGAAGTAGCATTATAACGCTATATATGGCGTTATAACACCAACCTCAAATTCCTTCTTGCACACGATTTGCTCAGTTATACCATTATAACGCTGGATCTAGCGTTATAACACCAGACTCCTAGAATTGATTTTTTTTTAAAATCGACCCCCTCTCTCCTCTACCTACCTTCTTCCCCAAACAAAACTTTTCTTTTCTTCTCCAAACTCGTGGTCTCTCTCCAAAACCCTTATTTCTCCTCTTAGATACTCCCTCTACTCTCTACTAAACCAAAATTCCTTCTACATACCACCTCTCCTTCACTCCTCATTTCTCTAACCAAATTCAACTGAAAACCTTTAAATCTCATCATTCACGAAACCCTAGCCATGGCATCAAAAGTAAAAAAACTCATGTCCCACCGCAAAGGTTCCTTAAGTAGTGCATCCGAACATGAAGACGACGATTTCGACGACTTTCCACTCACCGATCTTCTTGGACTTCCACCCATAACCAAGTCGAACCCGTAAACCTGCATTCCCGCTTCGTCAAACCCTAACCCATCATCTCTCAAGACAAATATGGAAGTGGCCATGGGAAATCGTTACCTCATCCGCGACGACAACGCCTACGTAAATTTTATGGGGACGAAAAAGCGAGCTATTGCGACATGCTACTACTACAAGAGGCATGACTTGTTTTCGACATTGGAGGGAAATTTGATCGAAGCGTACATCAATCATTAGAATTGGAGGAGTCTACTCGGGTGCAATGAATCCGACAAAGAGATATTGGTACGTGCCTTCTATGCCAACTTGCAATTGGGCGAAGAATGCCATACTTTAAATTCGTATTTGGGTGGTATAAAAATTGTTCCTACCTTGGATTCCATTGCTCAAATCCATGGTTTAGAAAATTGTGGGAAGAAATCTATGTGATGAAAAAGTGGTCGAGAAATGAACCAATGGTGACCACGTACCAAAGGTGGTTCAATAATGCCGCTTATTCTACCAAGTTGTCTACGGTGCATAGGGTTCCATTCATATTCCTCAATAACATGTTAACCCCAAAAGCCAAATACAAAACCAACTTGGAGTATTTCACCCTATTATTTCTCCGCAACTTACTTCTCCGAGATGAGCACCGATTTAACATCCCATACATCATCTATCGACACATGAAAGGTGCTTATACCAAAAGCCTACCATATGCACACTTGATTCATAGAATCATCATGGATCATGGGATCCGTACCTCCAAAACCCTTGAATTTATCTCACCGATCAACTTTTGGGACCACATGACATCCATTGGTTGGGTTCTAGTTGACACATATTCAGATTCTGGTGAAAATGAGTATAGCATCAATCAATCAAACCCAATGAACCTATGGATTAAGGCACTCGACGCCGACATCAATCAATACACCGATCCCAATCCTCTCTCACCTCAAGCTCAACCCGTAATACCTCCCGATGAGACGTCCAATCCTCAACCTTCCCAACCTTCAACCAAGCGGACCTTCAAGCCATACTTGCCTCTTTGAACAACATCCAAGTTCAAAATGACCATATTAAAAAGCGTCAAGTGGATATGGAGGCAAGGCAAGAGGCAATGGAAACATCAAACAACGAGTTCTATGGATGGTTCAGGGTCACTACCATAAGTTCTACCAAGATCATGTAACCTTCAAGGCTTGGATGGTTGAGCGACTTGGACCCGAGTTGGAAAAGAAGAATAACAAGAGGCCCAATGTTGAGCCAAGTGCACCTCAAGGGAAAGCAAATGAATAAGGAGGTGAAGTCGAAGTGACGACTCAAGTGAGTCAAGCGAGGGACTACAATGATGATACCGAGATGTGTGAGCCAAATGAGTGATCATGTGTCTCTCATTTGATCCTTAGTGTAGTCCTTTAGCTATGTTGTTCTTTCTCATTAGTGTGTTTTCTTTTGTTCTATGTTGTTGCTTTGCTATGCTTGTTATGTTGGACAAACTATACTATTTTATTTTGTTGAACAATTTAGGATTATGTTGCTATGTTTATTTGCTTTGTGCCTACTTGCTTATTGCTTTAAATTTTCATCATTACTTGCTTGTTGCTTTAAGTGTCATAAGCTCTAAATATTGATTAGCAAAAGTGATGAAATGTTTGACAAATGCAAGATTCAAATGTTATACTTGTGATAGTTCTATTGTTGGGAAAATTAAAAAAATTGATGGGGAGTTATGCCAAATTTTTGGCACAATCAACATTGCTATACTTTAATAATAAGGGATGCACAAATTTAGGGGGAGTTAAAAATATTGAATCAAAACATACACCTTTTGTATGATTTCCAAAAAGGAGGAGAACTCATATGTGCACCAATTTATATCTTCAAATTATGTCAAGTGCACATATTTTTGAGGTTTTGCAAATCAACAAAATGGGAAGATTGTTACATCAAATAATTTCTTAAGTTTGTTGATTTCCAAAACAATTTTATACTTTACCATTTCTTGTTTTGTGAAGTTACTACAGGTGTAATTGCTGAAAATTAAAACTAGACGCAAAAATTAATCAAGTAAGAACTAGCACTAGAATCATCGAGATTACATCTTAAATATCAATTAGGTTTATCAAAAATTAAGTTAGTTGATTAAAAATTGGGATTTGATTAGCAACATCTTTATCGAAACATCATAACTTGTTATGAACACCTTTTTTGGCGTTATAACGCTAGAGTGCAAAAATACCCGAAATTGGCTAAGTCGTGAGATCTCCCAGACTTAGTGTTATAACGCCACTTCTGGCATTATAACACTAGAGTGCAAAGCTGTCCCAAAATTGCCTAAGTCCTGAAATCTCCCAGTTCTAGCGTTATAACGCTACACCTGGTGTTATACACGCTAAAGTATAAAAATCCAGGTTTTTGCAAGTCCAAAATGTTCCAGATTAATCCGTTATAACGCCAAACATGACATTATAACACCAGACCAAATTTCAAATTACTGTATATTTTGTCCTAACTTGTTCAAGCGTTATAACGGTAAGATTTGTACATAACTTGGCGTTATAACGCTAAGTAAAAGTTTCAGAAAATGCCAAATCCAACGTCAGGAAATTTTGTCTTGATCTGACATTGCATAATAATGCTAAGATTTCTACAGTATGTAGCGTTATAATGCTAGACCTCGATGACCTAACTTTTGACAGCTTTGTACACCTATAAAAGTCATCTTCTGTTGGAATTTAGACATCAATTCTAATAAATAAAGTTTGAACTACGTGTTATATGATTACTACATGTCATATACTATCGCCTAATATTACGAGGAGTAATATGTGGATATGTCGTGAAATATAATTAATCAATATTCAAAGGCATTTGTCACACCCCGGAACATAGGGCATGACATCTCCGCCACGAATACATGAAACACATGTGCTCGTAAGGCTAACAATCAAACATAATCACTATAACATGTACAGTTCACATAATCATAATACCATTTCAGATGTACAATACTAGAAAGATATATAACAAGAAATGATCATATACCACAACATAGGTTTTACAAGTATTCATATACAACAAAGGTACAACATGAAATCGAGATTTTCAAAAGTATCACAACACAAAAGATGTGAAACCCCGATGCACAAAATATACACACTGATATAGTATTATGATTCATACAAAAAGGTCAAAAGGCCTACACGACGACTGACTCGTCTCACACATCGAACTCAATACCTGCAAAAATGTATAAACAACGTAATGAGAAATATAATTTCCTAGTGCGATATTTAGTTTTACTTTCGTATATACAAGAAATCATGTACCTCAAACTTATTATCCACAATACGCAAAGATAATGATAATATAGCAATATAATCAATTAAAACGATTATCAAACAATAAGAGTAGAAAGGAACATAACATGTCTCGAGTATATATGGTATCAAGCGGTTCTTACAATACAAACTATAATAATATAGGTCTGGTAGTTCAGTTCAGATTTCATATCAATTCACATCATTTCGAGACATTTCATAATTCAAACAATCACATATCAAAATCATTGACCCAACGTCTCATCGTTAGGTCCAAATAAGTAATATATTCTCCTATCTCAACCGGTACTGAGCACAAAAGGGGACAGTTTCTATATGCGCATAAAGATCTTGTTTTGCGAAGTCAGGTTGCGATCCTCGTCCTTCGTATATTGCCTTTCTTTTACCAAAGTCCATATCATTCCAGAAGATCAAAAATGGAGAACACACAATATAGGTAATGTCACACCCCAGAAATAATGACTAGCTTAGGGGTGTTAATCCCGCCACGTGTACTTGATTTCAAGTACACGAAAGGCTTTATTTGCCACTCATAAATATATATATGATTAATTTATTATACTTAATTTTAAGGAAAAGCGCACACGTTTCACACAGTACATGAACATCCAACAAATACATATATTATATAATTTAGCGTCTGAACACAAAGTTTACAGCGGAAGCTAAATAAAAATAAAGTACATACATAGGAGGACGATCCCATCAAAGGACGTGGGATCGACCCTAACTAACCTACTACAAACTAATCCTAACAAAAGAATAATAAGGAAACAACTAAAGTGATCTTCAAAACGGAAGACGCCGGACTCCATCCTAACGCTCTCCTCTGGACATCAAAAGAGACTCCTGCTCCTTACCTGGACCCCACAACCAACCGTTGAACGTGAGTAAATTATAAAAATTTACTCAGTGTGGATTAAGGTCCAGCCTTTGAGATTATATCCGATTCATGGTTGGACCAATCACATTTACTGAGAATGTCAATATTTAATTACTACACCTGACTTGTATTTAGTTTAACCATTAATCAATTTAAATATATAACTAAATCTATCCAAAGAGACGATACGAGAAAGAAACCCAAAATATATGTGAGGAATAGTAGTATATGATAACTAATATGAGAAGGTATCAAACTCCCAGACAAATGTTCAAAGAATCAAATTTTAGAACCCCGGGCGAAACCGTTTACCGTACGTAATCCATTCTCACAATGCCCCCAGACTACATCCGTCCTAGCTAGACTCACCGGCCCGACTCTCATCACTCCCAACGAAAATATATAAATAATATTTGATACGCTTCTACCTATAAGTAGTCTAATAGCCTATACAATCCATATAACATATCTCATGTGCAATATGAATGCAGGTGACATGCAATGCAGGTTGGTCAAAATAGTTGGTTCAATTACCATTATGAATTCATGACAGTTCCAGATCTACGGGCCTGATTATAATTTGTTGGTAATTTGGTACTGCAGTTCAATTTAGGTAAGACTGGTAGGTCCTAATTTAAGAGAGAGAAAGGAATATAATCCCCAGGAATCCACACCTGGAATGAAGCGTGACCTACTCTAACGAAAGATTTGCTGCGTCCGTGCTAGGATCAGCGTCGTCAGCAATAGTATAGACCTCGTCCACAGCGTGTGGGTCCGAGTCCACTAAGTCTCCTATTTATAAGTTTCGGTTTTGTTTAGTCAGTTCGAAGGATTGGCTGAGAAATGAAAGTACGAAAAGATAAAGGCGTTTGAGACGTCCTTGATGCTCCTAACATAATTTACTTAGTAATTTCACTTAGTCAATCTCGCGTGCAGGGTCCGTGCTGCACGGCGAGTGTGTGTTCAACTCACATATCTCTTTCTTCATATTTAATTTATATGTTATCTTATAATGTTTTACTATTTCCATTATTAAATGTGACGTCAGGACGATAATGTACAAAATGTAAATAACAAATCACGAGGAAAGCATGTTATAAAATCACCTACTTTTAGTTGGACTTTTATTATTAACTAATCAAACGAATGAAACAAAAGTAGTTACTTATATATTAAATAATGTGTGTGTATTTAGGGTGATTTTGGTTTGGTTTGGCCCGATAGCCGAAACTCAGCTGCTTACTATATTTTGGTTTGGTTCTGCAGGGTACAATTAGAGTCGGGGCATAACTTAAGTTCTAACTAAATTATCTCAGGACAGAAAATATCGCATGTTAACAACAACATATATTTCAGGACAAAATCACTTAGACAGTGACTATCTGGCCATTGTTGTCTCAGATTCAACTTCGAACGGAACTCAATGTAATTATATAAAACAAGAAAAATAACTAACGAAAGAGGAAAGCACAGCAATTAAACGGACGTCGTACCCGTAGTATATAAAGATGGTCATAACTGAGTCAGACTTCAGCAAGGCTTTCTGATCGCGTTTCTCCGCCCGGCCTCCACCCTCTCCTTCTCGTTTCTTACCGTCTATTTGATACCAGAGAAAACTGTTATTGTCTATATTATTTATTGATCTATAAGGGAAGAATTCAAGGGAGAGGGAAAAATGAGGTGGCAGTGGAGAAAAAGAAAAGAAGGAAGTATAAGAGGCGTGGTTTTTAAGAAGAAAAGAGGAGAGAGGTGATGTAGCAGGGAGAGAAAAGAAAGAGAGGAGGAATGGACGGTAGAGGAGAGAGGGGAGAAGAGAGAGGATGTAAGAGTGCATTAATTACGGAGAGAGAGTAAAGGGAGAGAGAAGTGTGGTGACGTGGTGTGTCAGAGAGAGACCGAGAGAGAGAGAGTGCGGAAAGAAAGAGAGGAGAGAGAAAGTGTGACAGTGAATAAAAAGGAGAGGAGGGAGAGGCGCCGAAATTTTTAATAATAAACAAAATAAAATAGAAAAACATTAAAATAGAATTTTTTTTTTTTTTTACGAAACTAGGCAAACCGGATTCTAAGATTTCGGTTTAGAACCGGAAACTAAGAATCCGGTTGGCTTATGTGGCATTTTGGACACCCGTGAGGACCAAACCGGGGACTTAGAATCCGGTTTAGGACCGGAAACTAAGAATCCGGTTCTATGCATTTTTTGACCCGTTTGACCCGTTGGCATATGCACTATTTGACCCGCGCCCCTCTCTCTTTCCTCTCTTCCTCACCATTTTTCTTCTTCATTTCTCTTCTTCTTCTCAAGAAATTTAAGATTTTGTGAATAAATTAAGATTTGTGCAAGATTTTGCTATACTAACGCGAAGTAATTGGTACGTATTTTTACTAACTTTTTTATTAAGTACTTAATTAATATAATTTTTGTAACTTTTGTAGTAGGTGTAAAGAAATAAGTTAGTTCTTGATTAATTTAGTTTTTTGTTATTTAGTTAATGTTTTGCAAAATAGTTTATTATGTTTGTTTCTTAAATAAATCTCTTTTCAAAAAATGCAAAAAAAAATTATTGTAAAATAATTAGCTTACATGCATTGATAAAATTAAAGAAATTTGCTTGTGCATGCAAAAGAAATTATTATAAAATAGATAACTTTAAGTTGCATGCATTGATAAAATGTAAGAAATTTGTGTATAGTTAATTTTTAAAGAAATTAAACAAATTTTCTTGTGCATGCAAAAGAAATTATTATAAAATAGATAACTTAATTTGCATGCATGCATAAATTGTTAATATTAAATTTGCATGCAGTGTTATTACCATGGTTAGGCCTCGAAGAAGTACTTCTTGCCGTAGTACCTCAGAGGTTCCTTCTGATGAGGTCTCGGCTGATCAACGACCATATACTAACTTGCTGCAAATGCCTCTCGTTCAGCACAAGGTTTCAACGCTTACAAAAAAGGTATTTTTTTTACAAACTAAAGATTACTTTCAAAATATAAAATACTTGTTAATAATGATTTAGTAACGTATAAACTTATGAAATATTGCAGGAAAAGGAAGATCTGAAATGTATATCTCATTTGGTTAAGATATCATTTGATGATAGGTGCGTTCCTGCATTAAAAAGACTAGGATTGTATCACATCTCGAAGGTCGGTCACGTGAGACGAGATAAGGCGTTGATCACGGCTCTTGTAGAATGGTGGAGGCCGGAGACCAACACATTTCATATGCCTGTAGGTGAGATGACTGTTACGTTGCAGGATGTGAATTGTATTTGGGGATTACCCATAGATGGTATGCCCGTCACCGGTGTTTCTGACACGGATTGGACTGAGACGGTACGGGAGTGTCTAGGGAGGGACCCGGGAGATGATGCATGGAAGAGTAGGGTCCAAACCAAAAGGGGTCAGCAAATGCGGGTCGCTTCGGGATATAATATAAGATTGAAGTGGCTGCGAACTGTATGCGGTGAGATGCCGGATAATCCCACTTCTGAGCAGGTAGATCACTATACTCGCGCTTACGTTATGGACCTGTTCGCTTCAGTAATGTTTCCTAACTCGAGTGACGATTGCGTACCGGCCATGTATCTGCAGTTTTTACGGGATTTGGATAATCCGATTAGTTATAACTGGGGCGGTGCCGTTTTGGCATATTTGTATCGTGCATTATCAAATGCATGTAGAGTGAATACTCGTACTATTGCTGCTCCACTAGATTTACTGCAGATTTGGTCTTGGGATCGATTTCGTGCTAGTCGACCGTCGAAGGACCGAGTTACCAAGTTTGTTGGATGGGGTATTCCCGATCGGGACTCGTGTGTGCCTTATGGTAGGAAGTGGACGGGACGAAAATTGTGGGGTGAGAATCCTCATAATAGTGGCGTGGGACACCCTCGTGACGATTTAGATAAGATGCACGATTTCGTGTCGAGGGCACATGGATGATGTCGACCAAGGTCCTCGATTCCAGAAGTTATTGAGAGAAGCCCATTTACCAGAGGTCGTCGAGGACATCCCGACGGATGATGAGCCCGAGCAGCCCGAGGAGTTTCCTGTTCAAGCTACAGATGCGAGGTGGAGCGATTATTATCGGGGAGACATCGGCTATACCGTACCCAGGATATACAGACCGCTCATACGAGACAGGCCAGTCTTCGCAGGTTCATGATTATATATATGTAAATCTTTGACTATGATTCACTATTTTTTTTGTTTCTGATTCATATGTATTATTCTAAGCAGGGGGTCGCGGGCCACGACTTCGTAGAAAATTTATTTGACCACTCTCATTACACGGGAGGTGAAGATGCATTCTTTGTGCAGACCCCTGCTCCTCTGGTATCACAGGATAATGAACCATGCACATGTTCTGGCGGCATGCGCGATCCAAGCTGTATTGCACATCGCAGGGGGCGTAGAAACATCGAAGGTCGACCATTTCAGAGGTTTAGCCCGTCGGATTTTTAGTATAGCATGTTGTAGGCTTCTATGTTGTAGGACTTTGTGTTAGAGACATTATGTTAGAGAAATTTTTACATACATTCTTGTGTCTCAAATATTATATTCTTATGTTCATGCGTCATGCATTCAAGCGTCAAGCGTCATGCGTTCAAGCGTCTAGCGTCATGCATTCAATCGTTGAAGCGTTCAAACATTCAATCGTTCAATCGTCATGTGTTGAAGCGTTCATGCGTTGAAGCGTTCAAGCATAAAGAGTTCAAGAGTTCATGCGTTGAAGCGTTCAAGAGTTCATGCGTTAAAGCGTTCAAGCGTTCAAGCGTTCAAGCGTTCAAGAGTTCAAGAGTTCAAGTGTTGAAGCGTTCATGCGTTGAAGCGTTCAAGCATGAAGAGTTCAAGAGTTTCATGCGTTGAAGCGTTCAAGTGTTCAAGCGTTCGAGCGTTCAAGAGTTCAATAGTTCAAGAGTTCATGCGTTCAAGCGTTAAAGCGTTCAAGCGTTCAAGAGGTCAAGAGTTCAAGTGTTGAAGCGTTCATGCGTTGAAGCGTTCAAGCATGAAGAGTTCAAGAGTTCATGCGTTGAAGCGTTCAAGAGTTCATGCGTTAAAGCGTTCAAGCATTCAAGAGTTCAAGAGTTCAAGTGTTGAAGCGTTCATGCGTTGAAGCGTTCAAGCATGAAGAGTTCAAGAGTTCATGCGTTGAAGCGTTCAAGCGTTCAAGCGTTCGAGCGTTCAAGAGTTCAATAGTTCAAGAGTTCATGCGTTAAAGTGTTCAAGCGTTTAAGCGTTCGAGCGTTCAAGAGTTCAATAGTTCAAGAGTTCATGCGTTGAAGCGTTGAAGCGTTCATGCGTTGAAGCGTTCAAGAGTTCATGCGTTAAAGCGTTCAAGCGTTCAAGAGTTCAAGAGTTCAAGTGTTGAAGCGTTCAAGCGTTCGAGCGTTCAAGAGTTCAATAGTTCAAGAGTTCAAGAGTTGAAGCGTTGAAGCGTTGAAGCGTTCAAGAGGTCAAGAGTTCAAGTGTTGAAGCGTTCATGCGTTGAAGCGTTCAAGCATGAAGAGTTCAAGAGTTCATGCGTTGATGGTGTTCTTGCATGTTTTCATATAAGTGAAACGAAATCAACATCGTCATTTCTTGACAAACAAATGAACAACTCCCATTTTATTCACGGACATTTGAGATGCCATTTTCCATGAACTTTCATCAACGACATCCATCAGATTGAAATGTAATTTACTCCCTTCTCCATCCTCCACGCGACACAGGATTTGACCAACGCAATACTCGTGAAATTCTAAAACTCGATGTATAGAAGTTTTAATCCCTTCATAAGTACTAGATGGTTTACCCTGAAGTTTCAATTTTTTACCTCCGTAGTACTCCGCACCAAATTGAGTTTCAATTATTTCACCGCCATAGAATACCATAATCTGAAATGCCGACATTTTCACTACATATGAAATGTAGACAAACAAAGTCATAATACATCTCTACAAATATCATAGGTAAACACTAAATAAACACACAAACTAAATAAAATACAACAAACTAGCGATTAGCCCGAAACAAAGATCGAAGTCTTCCGGTAAGTGATTTCGAAGCAGGGGCAATGCTAATCGAGCGTGGTGCTGGCTGATATTGTGTTGCGGTCGGATTGGTATTTGTTGTACTAACTGAGTTTCGAGCAGGTTGAGTATCCACACGAGTTGGTGCACTACCTGAAATGAATGAAATCATTAATAAAAAAAATCATTTGCATCTTCGTTTAATATCAAGCAACTGAAAGTATAATATATAACCTGCATCGGATCTCCTCCCTAATGGTCGCCCTCTTTGTTTTCCACGCCGTCCTTCCATTGCATCCATGACCATTGGAATACGAATGTGCCTCCTACGTCCGCGACGAATTAATCTCCTCTCTGGAATGATAATCGGTCCGTTGTACTCTGGCCACTCACATTGATTTGGAAATGGATTGAATTTTCCTATCCAGGTGTTCATAAGAGACTCAATAGTATAATAAGGTGCGACAAATTGTGCTAACTCCAACTGTCGAACCCTAATTACGGCCAATGCATGCGAACATGGCACACCCGTCAGATTCGGTTTCAAACAAGTACATCGCGTATTCCGTCCCTCTTCAACGTTGACATGATATTTGAAATCCTGCCATTCACCGTTTGGTAAGGTCTCTCCTTGGTGTAGCACTTCGAAGCTTCCTTCCTCCGATCGATATGGGTCTACTCGATGCGATCTTGACTTGTCGCCTCTTCGAACAAGCATTGCCATTACCGTTCGAGAAAATTGAAATCCCTCGTTCACTATTTGCATAGATTTGTTCCTACGCTCGTCAAACCAGTTTACGCACTTGTACCAAGTACCTTCGACGATAGCCACAACGGGCAACATGCGAACCGCTTTAAACACTCGGTTCAAAGATTCTGATCCATTGCTTGTCATGATTCCCCAACGGTATCCCTTATCAAAGCATTGTGCCCACTTTGCAGGATTCACCGGTTCTGTTTGATCATTCTCTTTTTTTTTACCAATCGTTTTTAAATATTCATATGCTCCAGGATATTGTGCTTTTATAGCGTTCATGTTTTCTTTGAATCGACGGGGCTTCTTCTTCGAGGCTGCCAACTTAAAAAGTTTTTTTAGATTCTCGTCAGGAAATTTTGAGTATACATTCTCGGCTACATGCTGCATACAATATCGGTGCACGGCTTCGCCGTTTGCCTCAGACCATCCATATTGCGGATGTTCGAAAACTGCCTTAATTCCCTTGTGTCTGTCCGATATTACACATATCTTAGCTTGTCCAAACACTTCTCGACGCAACCAATTCATAAACCAGCCCCAATTTTCTAGGTTTTATTTCTCTACCAATGCAAATGCCAATGGTATCAACTGACCCTCGACATCATAGCCACACGCCATCAACAGTCTTCCCTCGTAACGACCAGATAAGAACCCGGCATCAATACTTATCACCGGTCGTAGGTATCTAACCGCCTCAATACATGGACCCCATGTCCAAGCCGTTGCCTGAAAGTAGCGAACTTCAGGTCGATTGGTTGGCTTCGTCAGAATCAAATACTTCGTTCCTGGATTGGTGGATTGAATCGCATTAAAATAACGAGGAAGCAAGGCATATGATCCCTCCCAAGAACCAAAAATTTTGGTTATTGCTAATTCCCGACCACGCCATAACTTAGCGTATGATGGATCAGCGCTTGGAAATTTTTCTTTAACTAAATGACGAACATTCTTAATTGTCATCACTGTATCCTCGTTCATCTCCTTCTTGATTGCATCGGCAATTATTTTAGCGGTTAGTTTTGCATGATCCACTCGTGTGATCGACTGGATACAAGTGTGCGGGTACGGATTAGTTCTTATAGTCCAAGAATTAGCGCCTTTGGTGCACACCGCATACAACCTCCAAAAACATCTAATATCTTTACACTTCATCACCAACTTCGACCTATTACTACTTTCTGTGGTGATCTCTATATTCCCTTTAATATGGTAATCACTAATGACCCATTGTAAGTGATCTTTCGAATTGAATACACGATTTACAGCTAGAGGATCGTCGGACGAAGTTTGTGCTTCCGTGCAAAATTCGTTGAAACCAGAAATATCACTAAGCTCCCGAACCGGGTGATGCTTCTCTGATCATCCTTGCACGATCAATCGACGATCCGAACGATCGCTAGGATCATAATCCGGATCATCTTCGTCAGAAGTGTAATCATAATCTTCTCCAGTTTCCCATTCTCCCTCGTCGGGTACTATATTATTATCGTCGTCATCTTCAATGTCTTCGGGAATATCAGATATGGGTTCATTAAGATCAATGTGTTGTGAATGCCGTTCTGGAGGGCTATGAGAAGTCTGGTGAGGGCTATCAGGAATTATATTATGATAAAAACTAATTTGATCGGTATTCTGTGAAATCACGACCCGAGGATCCTCAACTGGGTTACTAGTTTCAGGTAAATTGCTAATAAAATTACCAGCATTCTCATTTGGTACGACCTCAACAAATAATTCAATAAATCTCCAATTCATTTCCCCTCGTGCCATTTCAAATATCATTCGCCACTCTACCTCTTCACGTATGGGAATTAGACAAAAATAATATGCACTGCTACCTGCTGTGTTGTACCGAGCGCAAATATTAAGTGAATGTTGACTTTCAAATATTCCCAACTTCTGGTATATAATGTTTTGGACATCTTCGTAACGAATTTGATCATTTCCAGGAAAACTGAATTTAGGAGCACAACTGTACTCGATACCATAAGGTCCGTTACGTATCTCACCACCAAAATACACAGAAATTAGAATCATTTCTCTGAAGTTTTGCTGTGCATGAAAAAAAGTAAGTAACATATAATCATACTTATCACGAAACAATTTTGACGGACTTAAGCCTCCAATTTCGAAGAGATCATGCATCATTGCTATTTCTAGTAACATATTAACATAATACACTAATTTCTTTAAAGAAATTAGCAATGAATTAACATAATACACTTAATTAAAAAATAACATATTCTTTATACATTGAAATTTACATACCTATTCTTTAATTAGGTCAAATTTGTGTATTGTTATTTTTTTCAATGTATAAAAAATAACAATACACTAATTTCTTTAATTTTATCAATGCATGCAAATTAAGCAAATAAAAATAAATAATAAATTGTTATTAATGCATGCAAATTACTTTAAATCATTTTTTGCACTTTTTGAAAGGACTAATTTATTTAATGCATGCAAATTAAAATAAGTAAATAAAAATAAATAATAAATCTATTTTATCAATCTATTTTACAAAATATTAACTAAATAATAAAAACTAAATTAATCAAGAACTAACTAATTTCTTTACACCTATTAAATTATTTAAAAAAATATATATTAATTAAATAATTAATAAAAATAATTAGTAAAAAAACGTACCAATTTGTTGACTATTGGAGAAAGGAGAAATCTTGCAAACTTCAGGCGTTATTAATCGATAAAAATACACTGAGTACACAACAACAATGACGTTTAAATAATGCATTTTTTGCGAACTAAATTATATATTGGTGTTAATGTAAAGTCAGAAATATTGTTTGGGTTAAATCTAACTCAAGTTGGATCAACGCCCAAGCAATATAGTCCAAGCACAAGTTTATTGCGACCGCAAGAAGATCCTTTGCGGCCGAAATGGAATAGGAAGATTTGGTAGTTAATCTTCTGATTTTTCAGAAGATTGATTACGACCGCAAGAGACTTGGCAGAATTCCAGCCAAGTTTGGAAATCAAGTCAATTACGGCTGCAATGAGATCCATTGCGACCGTAAGAGACCTATTCTATGCAGGTTTTGAGTGCCTAGATTTATCGTTATCTTTCTGATTGGATATTTTAGGGTTTATACTAAATTCCATGGAATTGTTTACAGAAGTATATAAGAGGATTTGGAAAAAATTTCGAGAGAATTATCATATATTCTATGAATATTTGATAATTAATTTTGTATCATTCCAAGATACGCTAATACCATTATAAATAGCATCGAGTCTTCAAGCATTACGGGTAATTGAAAATAGAATTATTTATGACACATGTGTTGTGCATAGCTCCTAATTGACTGCTCCATTGAGTGATTGTACTCCTCGAGTCGTCCGTGCTCTTGGAGAAAAGATAACAACCCGTAATTGCTTGGAAGGTTCCGTTGGCAAATCTTTCAGTGATTTTCTAAGGACATCTCCACTGACTTCTCGAAGAGCTTGGAAAGCATAATGGTTTCACAATCACAAAGCGCGCGTTTTGCCGCGCTTTGCAAAGCATAATAGCAAAACTCTATATATATATATATAGAGGAGGGATCCGTAGCCGCCAAACTTCCAACCGCTCGCAACCGCTCCATGATAGTAAATATAAATGACTGATCCATACCGTTGCAAATATTCTCCATATTAATATAGACTTGGAAATCAAATTTTATATTTTTTGAATTTTTGTACTATTTTATCGGATGGATTGAAAATTTATTTATCTAACGATTTACAAACATCCAATTTTCAACCCTTCCGATAAAATAGTAAAAAAAAACTCCATAAAATATAAAATTTGATCTCCAAGTCTACATTAGTATGGAAAATATTTTCAATGGTCTGGATCGACCATTTACACTTGGTATGATGGAGCGGTTGTGAGCGCTACGAAATAAATGGCGACTACGGATCCCTCCTCATATATATATATATAGAGAGTTATGCTAAAATACTTCATAAAGCACCAACATTCATATACTTTAGGCTCGTATCTCGAGATACAAAGAGCAAAAAACCGATCAAGACTGTTGAAAATATTCTCCATACTAACATCAATTTGGAGACCAAATTTTACATTTTTTGAAATTTTTTTACTGTTTTTTCAGATGGGTACAAAGTTGGTTAATTTGGAGGTCTGTAAATCGTTAGATTAACGAATTTTCCACCTATCCGATAAAATAGTAAAAAAAATAAAAAAAAATTGGTATCTAAATAGATGTTAATATGGAGAACATTTTCAACGGTCTCGATCTACCGTTTTCACTTTGTATCTTGAGATACTAGCCTAAAGTATATGAATGTTGGTGCTTTATAAAGTATTTTAGCACAACTCTATATATATATATATATAGGCTAGGGTGCTCCATGGAGCACCAAACCCCTAATGCTCTACATCGTATCTCTAATTTTAAAATTTCAACGACCGATCTGAACCGTTGAACATGATCTACATATTGAAATCTACTTGGAGATTAAATTTTACATTTTTTTTTAATTTTTGTGCTACTTTTTAGAGAGGTAGTAAAATTGTAACTTTCGTTGGTTCATAAACCGTTTGATTAGCAACTTTTCTACCAAATAGCAAAAAATTTCATAAAAATGGAAAATTCAATCTCCAGGTAGATTTCAATATGTAGATCATATTCAACAGTTCGGATTGGTCGTTGAGATTTTCAAATAGGAGATAATGGATGTGGAGCATGAGGGATTTGGTGCTCTATGGAGCACCCTAGCATATCTCTCTCTCTATGTCTCTCTATCTCTCTCTCTCTCTCTCTATATATATATATATATAGGATGAGTAGTTTCCTTTTAGGATATGTCCTAATATAGACTTTTACACGATTTTAATCTATTTAAAGTAAATTAGGAATAGATGTCTCATCTTGTTAAATAATATTGTTCGCTCCCAAACACTATTGCTAAAGTTATGAGCAAGATGACACATGAAAGGTTAAAAGGACGTGTGTTAACAACATATTGTTAATGTCTTCCTCCGAAGAATTAATACATTAAGAAGTTGTTGACATGCATAAAGTAAGGTGTATAAAGAAAAGCAATGACAAACTATGTGCTAATGATGTCTAGAAAAGCATTTGAGGCTTGGTACTTAAGTAGTCCGCTTGTGACTCACCTCCCTCACTTGGCTGGCCTCGTCATTCATAGGTATGTCAATCTGACCCTCTGGCAGAGGGACAAAATGGCTCATTTTGTACTTGTGCATAACACTATAATACCTAAGAGCTCCGTCCGATACCTCATGCTGGACAGTACTGTTGGTTAAAATAAAATAAATGGAGATATTTTTTAGAGTTCTTTGTCAAGGCCTTTAAATAAACTATAAATTGTGATTAAGGAACATGACGCATATTCTGATAATTCTCTTGTTTTTAAAATTTTTCCAGACAATATGGCAATTTTTCCAGACAATATGGCAACTGTCTGAAAGAAAAATAGACAGTGACTGAGCTTGAAGCTCAGCTGGTACAGGAGGAGAAGAGACAAACGATGGCTAAGGGAGAAGAGGCTAATGTTGTAACACCTGATTCTAAGAGAAAGAAGAAAAGGCGTAAGAATAAGAAAGGAATATGACCCAATAAAGAAGTTGCAGATAACAAGAAGCAAAAGACAGACAATACTCTCGAGAAATCAGAAGATAAGGTCATTTGTCACTTTCGCAAGAAGTCGTGACACATCAAGATACATTGTACCAACTATGCCTCGTGGTTGAAAAAGAAATGTATGTGTCATGGCTTAGTTTGTTTTGAAGTAAATTTAAGTATTGTATCAAGATATTCTTGGTGGTTAGACTTAGGTGCAACATCTAACATCAGTATATCTTTGCAGGACTGCCTAAACCTTCGAAAGCCAAATCAGACTGAATGCTATATTTATGTAGGAGATGGAAGGAAGGTTGAAGTTGAAGGCATAGGAAAATTTAGATTATTATGTAGGTCTGGCTTTTATTTGTATTTTGAGGCATTAGTGGTTCCATCCTTTAGAAGAAATCTAATTTCCATTTCTTATTTGAACAAAAATGACTAAGTATGTTCTTTTACAATGGTATTTGAAATTTTACAATATAGTTAGCTTAGATGATTTTGAGTCTAACTAAGTTGACGAATGCATATACCTTAAGTTTCGTGGGAGCAAGTTCATTTTTGTGGTCTTATATGTTGATGACAAACTACTCGCAAGTAACGATAAGAATATGTTTCATCAAACCAAGAATTTTTTATTTAGAAACTTTGAGATGAAAGATTTTGGTGATGCTTCATTTGTTCTATGATAGAAATAATAAGGGACAGAACCGAAGGTATTCGAAGACTATCCCAAAGAAATTATATCGATAAAATGCTGAGTAGGTATGGCATGAAAGTTTGTAAATCAGGTGACACACTCGTAGCAAAAGGAGACAAGTTCAGTCTCGAGGAATGTCCCAAAACTGATTCAGATAAAATTGCCATGAAAGACATTCCCTATGCGTCACTTGTAGGTAGTCTAATGCATGCCCAAGTATGCACGAGATCGGATATAGCCTTCATCACAGGAATGCTAGGACAATACTTAAGTAACCAGTGAATGGAGCACTAAAAAACAGCTAAGATGGTGCTTAGGTACCTGAAGAAAACAAAAGACTATATGCTCACATATTGGTGACCAAAAAAGCTTGAGGTCATTGGATATATCGATTCTGATTTTGGAGGTTGCGTAGATAGCATGAAGTCGACATTAGGATACATTTTCATGATGGCAGGTGGCAGTATGTCGTGGAAGAGTGCTAAACAAACACTAATAGCACCTTCTACAATGGCGATCGAGTTCATTGCATGCTACGAAGCCTCAAACCATGGTGTGTGGCTCAAGAATTTTGTCACTGGGCAACAGGTGGTTCCTACTATCAAGAGACCACTTACATTGATGTGTGACAATAATTTAGCCGTGCTCTATGCAACAAACAACAGAAGCTCGACCAAGTCTAAGTACACAGACATCAAGTTTCCGATAGTGAAAGAGAGAATGTAGAACAATGAGTTGAAGGTGGAACATATAGGTACAGACTCCATGATTGTCCATGATTGTGGATCCCCTTACAAAAGCACTACCACCTAAGAAGTTTCACGAGCATGTCACTTATATGGGTGTAGTACCTATGTTAGGATAGTTTATGAAAAATGTAGGAGTCTGATTTTGTTTTGAAGTTCCATATTATGTAATTTGTAACAAGTTATGATATATGCAAATTATTTGAATCATATTGTGTTCTCTTTTTAAAGTTTTGACCTCACTAAAGTAAAGATATAAAGATGACCCATTCAAAAATAGGCACGTATAATCACACTCTCGTGTAATTTATGAACTATATGATCAAAATCTAATTCATGTCATCCAAAAGTATTTGGTAATGTGATTTATATCGAAAAAATCGCGTAGAAAATTGTGGTGATTATCATTTAAGTCTCTTGCTGGTATAACTAGTGTACCGAATTGGTTAAGAGATACAAAAAGAAAGACATAAAAGTTCAAAATGATCTGGCCAGATCCAAACATATGTAATTAAATGGATCACACTTGTCCATGTGGGAGATTGTTGAAATTGAGACGTCAATTTTAATAAATAAAGTTTGGACTACGTGTTATATGATTACTACATGTCATGTACTGTCGCCTAATATTATAAGGAGTAATATGTAGATATGCCATGAAATATGATTAATCAACATTCAAAGGCATTATACGTATTTCACTAAGATTTTGGACACGAATGCATATAGAATTAAAGTAAATTAATTATAATTTTTTATGGACCGATTATGATTAATTAAATTATACATTATTGTTAATGTAAAGTCTGATATATTGTTTGGTCTAAATCCAACTCATTGGTAAATAGCATCGGGTCTCCAAGCATTACGAGTAATTAAAAACAGAATTGTTAGGGCACATGTGTTGTGCATAGCTCCCAATTCACTACTCCATTGAGTGATTGTGCTCCTCGAGTCGTTCGTTCTCTTGGAGAAAAGATAGCAACCCGTAACTGCTTGGAAGGATCTATCGACGAATCTTTCAGCAGTTTTCTAAGGACATCTCCGCCGACTTCTTGAAGAGCTTCAAGAAGATTGGACAAGAGATGGATCGTAAGTTCCTGCTTCCGCTCTTTTATATTTCAAACATGTAGCACGAAGTTTTAATTGAATTGTTTTAATTGCAATCTTTAGTTGTAATTTAGGGTTTTATTTATTGGCTCTTGCCTTAAATTAAATTGCACCAAATTATAATCAACATCTTCTTCTACCTTTCTTCTATCTGAAACTAAGCTTATTCAAAATATTTAGCAGCCACCATTATTGTGCACTCTAGAGCTCATATTATCTTGCTAAATGTTGCTAAAATTCTAATCTTTTCTTAGCTAAATTAAACTATAGATTGTGAGAGATTGTTTGTGCATTCCATTTTACTATTCCATCATCTACTCATCTTCTCTTTGTGAGCTTGTGTATTATTTGGGTTCAATCATCCTATCGGTGTGTGTAAAGGAGATTGTATTCCATTTTGTGTTGCAACTTTGTTTAGTGAAGCGAACCAGGCTTTTTACCACAAGAAGGGGGCGCTAGGGACCCGGAAACATAGGCGAGGCCCAACGGCAAGCCGAACTCTGTCAACACTTCTTGAGCCATCCTCTTTCTCTTAACTCTCTCTCTTATTTAAATTATTACTAGTTGCATTTGTGTGTTTGTGAATTGCTTGAATTTCTTATATGAATTGCTAGAATTAATTAGAATTGTTTAATTGGTCATATCTTGGTATAATTGCAATTAGGTTCATAGTTAGTTGGTAAACCGAAAGAAATTGAATACTACACATAGGCGCCTAGGTGTATCAACATTAATTTGCAATTTTTCGACCATTCTTCTATCCTAAAAAAATATTTTAGTACTAATGTGCCTTTATAATTAAATGCACATGTATATATACAAATAATTTGCTCCATGATTTGCACATTAATTTCTTGAAAAAAATCCATGCCCATCTTTTGAGTTTTTGTGCCACATTTCTAGCCCCTTGCTCATGTAGAAGCTTTTTTATCAATTAAATCCATGACATTGTTGTACTCATCTCATGATTCAAATTGGCATCTTTTCATATGGCAACAAAAGCCACCCACCAAAGAGAGTTGTGAGAGCCTTGA